>AP025353.1:22500-25647 GCA_025999795.1 Monascus purpureus | reverse complement strand
CATTCCTACTGGGCATGGACGTGTGGGAGGCCGGACCGCTCCTCAAAACGTTTGCCAGTTGGCGAGGGAGGCAGTAGGGGGATGGCCGGTCGTGACGGTCGAACAATGCCAGTTGGCGGCCAACCGAAGTGGCTGCGGGCTTTCAGGCCCGGGACGGGCATCCAGGAAACACACCACTGCACTGCCGTCTGGGCATTTCCGGGTGACCGGCCGCGACGTGTGGGGGGACCGGACCGCTCCTCAAGCCGTTGCCAGTTGGCAGGGGAGGCGATAAAGGAGTGGCCGGTCGTGACGGTTCAGAACAATGCCAGTTGGCGCACTGGTGGGCTGGGACATGGGCATGGAGCAAGCGGGCAGCCGCGACGTGTGGGGGCCGGACCCCCGCTCCGGAGAATATTCACCAGTTGGCGGCGGGCCGCGGCCTCACGATTTCATTAAGTGTCGAAAGTGCAGGGAGTTTGGGACTGGCCGGAGGCCACACTTTGTATGGAGGGAATGACCCGTGCACAGGGCCACCCCATACAAAAACATCCCCCTCCCAGACACGTTTTGGACCCCGGAACATAGATGTACCACTTTCGACCCTGGCGGTGTCCGGAAGATATATGTGGGAAGGGTGGTCCGCCACCCGCAGGGCGCGCCAGGCCATCCACGGCAGGGGCGGCGCCGCGGACCTCGAGCGGCAGGGCTGGCTGGGTGGCCGGTGGACACTGCAACGCAGAGCCGCAGCGTGGTGCTGCTGCCAGGGCAGGCGCACGATGCAGGTGCGCCGTGGGCCCCTCTCCCGGGCGGCAGGACGCCCCAGGCCCCGCGATCCCCGTGGCTGGAGGGTCCAGGGGCCCGGGGTGGTGGGCGTGAGGTTGCCAGTTGGCGGCGATGGGGGCGGGGATGGGCGCGGCCGCGGCCGAAGAGGGATCAACGCGGATGCCGCCGGATGGCGGCCTTGCCGTGAGGCGGCGCGCGGTAAGAGGACTTTGCGGACCTTAACCCCAGCAGGCCAGTTGGTGGCGGCGGGCGGCCCGGTCTTGGTGAGCGGCCGCAGCCACCGGAGAGCCCGTCGCAGCGGCGTGGGGGTAGGTAAGAATTCGCCAGTTGGCGGGGGTCAGGGCAGGCCAGGACTGTCCTTGCGGGTCGTTGGTGGGTGTCCGGGGATGCGCGCAGCCCCCAGTAGGTAAGGATTTGAGTCGGCTGGCTAGATGCTGGATAGGATTTGCAATATGAGTTGTCCGTTCAGAGATATATATCAGGATGGGGACGGGCAACCCATGGCGAGGTGGGAATATATGTACATGGTTGACCGAGGTCGGCGGGGTCAACGTACCGATGGATATATCTCTCCCCACGATCGACATCTGGGTCAGTACGGCAGGGGGCTCAATACCTTTCCCACACATCTCTAGAAGCCCCGAGGATGCCCAGGACCCATTAATCTGCCACCAGCCGTGAGGTTTGGGGGGACCGGCCAGTCAGCTAGAAGCTCGCCAGTTGGCGGTCGGCCGGCCGGTCCCAAAACCATGCGGCCGCGCGGACTGTGAGGTGGAACGGGCCTCCAGGAACATTCTACAGACCGTCTGAACCCCCACAGGTGACCGGCCGGCACGTTTGGGGGACCGGCCTCCCTGGTCGAAGAAGCTCGCCAGTTGGCGGCGGGTGGGCCGCTGACTGACCGCGGCCGACCGACCGGCCGGTCCCCAAATCAGCCCGGCCGCGGACCTCCAGGAACACAGGACATGCCCTTTCAGCAGCGGGAAGCGGACTGGCCGGCCGCCCCAGACAACCGGCTCGCGGCCGATGCGACGAGCAGGCAGCAGAGCGTGGTCGGGAGAGCGAGCGTTGCTGGCCGGTCAGAAACGCGGTCGAATTTCACTAAGTATCGAAAGTGCGGGAGTTTGGGACTGGTCCGGAGGCCCACTTTGTATGGGAAAAACGACACGTGCACGGACCACCCCATACAAAAACCGACCCCCAGAATCACTTTGGGACCCGGGAACATAAATGGGCTACTTTTGACCCCGACGGTGTCCGGTGGATATATGTGAAGGGTGATGGTCATGGACCGGTCGAACGGTGAGGGCAGGGGTCCCCCTGGGGATCGAGAGCCATCGTGACGCCGGGCCTGACGGTCGCCCTCCCACACTTCTTCCCTGCCAGATGGGCAGTCTCTCTGTGCCTGGTGGTGATTCGGTCCCGCATCGCGGGCGACACCTCAGGAACGGGGACTGCCAACCACCCCCTGCGGTCGAACTGCCGTGGGGCGCCATGGCCAGGTGTCCGCCTCGCCGCCGCTGCAGGCCGGTTTCCTCCGCCTGGGAGTGCCACGTTGCTGCCCCTTCGGGGAGCGGTTGACAGTACCCAGGTTGCAGGATTCCCGGTGCTGGGCGTGCGGTTGGAGTCGGAAAGAAGCCTGTGCCGTCGCACCCCAGGGTCCGTGTTTCGCGGTTTGGGGGGGTGACTGAAGCCCAGGGGCCCTTGCGTGGTCCCCGGCGCTGACGGAGTCTGTGGATCGTTGGCCGCTGGCCATCATCGAAACAGATTCCCGGGGGAGCCGCCCTGCGGGAGCCGCCGTTCGCCGGCGTGTCCGCGGGGTCGGACCCCCCCAGAGGAACCATATGCCGCAGCCTGTCGGCGCCCGTGAGGGCGTCCCGGCAGGGTTCACCTGCGTGCGGACCGGTCCTGGAGGGGCCCAGTGGGGAGCAAGGTGGATGGTCGTCGCGGGTTCCCGGTGCGCTGGGGGCCTTCGCGGTCGATCGGGCGCTTCGTGCGTCCCTTCCAGATTACATAGCTCACCTTCCGGTCCCCTTCGGGGAGCCTCGTGCCCAGGCGACGGTGGATAGCAATATCCCCGCCCTGGGCCGCAAGGTAGTTATCTGGTTGATTCTGCCAGTAGTCATATGCTTGTCTCAAAGATTAAGCCATGCATGTCTAAGTGTAAGCAATTTATACTGTGAAACTGCGAATGGCTCATTAAATCAGTTATCGTTTATTTGATAGTACCTTACTACATGGATACCTGTGGTAATTCTAGAGCTAATACATGCTAAAAACCCCGACTTCGGAAGGGGGTGTATTTATTAGATAAAAAACCAACGCCCTTCAGGGCTCCTTGGTGAATCATAATAACTAAACGAATCGCATGGCCTTGCGCCG
>AP025354.1:5000-19165 GCA_025999795.1 Monascus purpureus | reverse complement strand
CGGTGTACTTCGTTCCAGTTACGTGTGCTAACCTCATAGGAACATTAGCGAAGCCATGATCGCCACTGCGAGGACCAAGGAGGTTTCCGAGGTGATTCACAGATAATAGACCTTAAGAAGCCGAGAAGGCGCCCGTGACTGCATTGGCGGAGCAATGGCAGGCGCCATGATAATCATTCTTGATAAAACTACAGAAATAGTGTTTAAACGCTGGCAGCATAGCCCAGAATGTTTCCAGTGAACTCAATACATGCCAATTATTCTCTTCTTTAATTACTCTCTTTTTTTCTTTTTTTTTATCTTCTCTTTAATCACTCTACTTTTTCTTTTTTCTACTCCCTCCTCCCTAACCACTTTTTCTTACTTTTTCCTTTTTTTAACTATTTTTACTTCTCTTTTTTTCTAATCTTACTTTAAAATTTATTTTTTAAATTCTTAATATTATCTCTTATTTTCTTTATTCTTACTTATTTTAATCACTTTCTTTTTCCATTCTATTATTCTCTTTTTTTTTTCTAAAATTCTTCCTCTTTTTATTTCTTATTTTAATTCCTCCCTTTTTTTCTTTTTTATTTTATTTTTCTTACTCTTTCCTCTATTTTCTACTTCCAACTTTACCTCTTTTTTTTCTATTTCTTATCTTTAATTTATTTTTTATTTATTAATTATTTTAGCCCTAACCACTTTTTTTATTATTTATCTCTTACTATTTTTATATTTTGATTTCTATTTTCTTATTATACTACTTCTCTATCCTATATCTCTTTTATTCTCTTATTTCTATATATATCTCTGTCTCTCTTACCATATAATAATTTCCTTTATTTTAATCTTTTTTTATTATTCTTATCCCTAACCACTCTCTTTTTAATATAATAATTCTCTTTTTATTTATTTTTCTTTTAAAAATCCCTATAATTTCTATCTTTAATACCCCCTTCTCTCTCTATTCTCCTATTATTTTTCTTCATTTTTTAATTATTTTATTCTTATACACATCTTCTCTAATATCACTTAATATTATTATCCCTAACCACTTCCTTCTTTAATTATAAAAAATCATCTTTTTTATATTTTATTTCTCATATATATCCTATTCTTAACCCTAACCATTTTATCTCTCTCTCATATTATTTCTTTAATCTTTCTTAATCATTCCTAATTTTCTTTCTTTTTTATTATACTTAATTCCTATACTATCTCACTCTATATTATATTTATATATATATATACACTACTATTTTATTCTTAGCCTTTTTTATTATTTAAAATAACTTAATTTCTTTTTTATTTTTATTATTTTTATTATTTTTATCTTATATACTGATTTTTTTTAAATTATTTTTATTTAAATTTCTTTTTACTATCTTTCTATTTAAGCTTACTTTCTATTCTCTCTAAACACTATATATCTATTATCTTCTCTATATACTCTTCATCTTATTTCCCCTTAGCTGTTTTAGCTGATCTATCTTATCTATATATATTTCTCATTTTATTTTTATTTAGCTATATTAGCTTATCTCTTTTCTATTAGCTATCTATATCTATATACTACTATATCCACTATCTTTATATTTATATTTCTACATACTTCTTCTCTATATATATATACTTTTTACCTTATTCTCTCTTAGCTGTTCTAGCCTATCCTACTATTTTACTGTTATACATACATACTTTATTGATCTTATCTGATCTATAAATTAGTATAAAAGACCATTTCTACTTTACTACATTGGAATTTCTAATTTTACACCTCTATATCGCCTTTTCTAGGCCACTTCAGAATATCAGACCATGTTCATTGTAATGCTCTCAATGAGTACTTTCGTCTAAGCTATTATATGACTACCTTCCTAATTAGGAAATTGAAGTCACGTGCACCTTCTAGACCTCCATGATATCATCATATTTAATTCTGAGCAATTGGACCCCTACATAGCCTGTAATAGCATTGGCCATAATATTACCCTATTTGGTATAGGGTATATTTAAAACTGCTTATGTCAGCAATCCAACAGCACTAGCAGAAACTAGACTTGATCAGGATCACTATGATACTAGTCTCACTTCCTAATATGGCCTAGTTAGGGAGCTAGACCTAGGGCCAAAATCAATGTTGGCGGTAAGTCTGGACCCACCTCTGAAACCTTATTTTTCTATGTGGAGGTACCTACCGCCATGTCTGGAATATGACTTAGTAATCACTTTTCTATTTTGATTTATTCTTCTTTTTAATTATTCTCTTATTTTTATATCCTTTTCTCTATTTCTTCTTTTTGCTTCTTTTCTTAATTTTTTTTATTTCTTGTTTATCTTATTCTCTCTCTCTATTCTTCTAGTTATAAGAAATAGTAAAAGAAAATATAAAATTAGTTAAATTTGTTATGCCTGTCAAGGTATAGATAAGTTAAGAGATTATTCACAAATTAAAGAATAATTAGATATAAAGAGAGGATAAGCCTATTTATAATACAGTTGAACCTTTCTAAAATAGTCTGCTTTGAAATCAAAGAATGGCAAAGTAGGAGACATGCCTCATAGTAGTGGTAAAGAGGATTTTAGAATAGAATATGATAGAATCTTTTAGAAGATAGAGAGTTGACAGAAGGACTAGAGGATTTTAAAAGATTTTATGATATTTTAGAATATAATCTTCAATACTTCTTTTTCTTATTCTTTATGTCTCATCATCTTATTTATCATCTTTTATTTCTAATATTGTATCAGGGATATAGCAAATACAAATTCCCACCATACTGTGCCAGGGGCATTGCAAAACCCCAGATCTCTCATATTTCCTATCTTAGAACACTGTAGAACTGCTGACTCCAATATATTAATATATAGTGGATCCCGTGGCTGGAGTACTTATTGGAGGGTTCCCTCCCAGATAGTTACAAGAAATAAAGCATTCTTTTGGTTTCTAGGTTGCTTCACTGGTATCATTATCATTATATAGAGCAGAGTGAGGCTCCTTCATCATTGTGTTTCCTTTTATTGTTGTATCATTTTCTTGCTAAGATTATTCAGTGCCATGTGGTATAGCAGCATCATCTTGGTATATCTATCCTTGAGATCCCTTGATCACAACCTAGTTCCTGTCACAGGGAACAATACACATACACCCCCTTTATAATACTATTAGTATAGTAGAGGGCCAATCTCTATATTTAACTATAGATTTAAGATTAGTATCCCTTCCTATTAGATAGTTTCCTTTCTTTCTTGAAGAATCAAAGCATATCTCTATAATATAAGACCCTTAGTTTAAGTCTTCTATTCTGCTATATAGGAAGTATTTCATTTAGTTAGTCAAAGTAGGACCACTTATCTTTGATAGTTAAAGAATATTATTACTTTTTTTCCTTTATTATTCTATTTATTATTTTCTCTTCTCTACTAATCTGATATAATTCTACCTGAAGCTCTCTTTAGTTCCTGAATCACAGCCTGTCTTGTACTATAAGACTACATATATACACCTATCTTTTCAATATATATCTTACTTTCATCCTTCTTTACTCTAATACTATATATATTATATATCCTGTTTATCTTAAGTATAAATATATTTTTATTTCCTAGCTTCTATTGAGCTATTTCTATCTACTTGTATCTCTTTCATATATATCATCTACTAAATTTCTAAAGGCCTATAGATATAGGAGTAGGATAGCTCTGATATAATAAAGAGGGATAATATAAGTGGTATTATTTGATAGTAGGTGTAGATAGATATTAAATAAGTTTAGAGTGAGCTCTAGCTTGAATATAAGCCATAAGTATGCCATTAATCTATAGCTTTAATACAATAGATTTTAATCTTAGGATCTGAGTAGTTGGATATAAGATTACTTGTGATAGAGATATATAATATATATTTAATATCTAATAGTCCTTCTACTAATATTATAAGGCTTAATCTTATTTCTCTATAGGTTCATAATATATTTATATACCTAAGGTAGCTATAATACAATACAGAGAGATTATATAAATAATATTATTTAACAGTAGGCTTAGTTAGATATTTAATAGGTTTGGAGTTAGCTTAGGCTCTAGGGATGGCTAGATAAGTATGCCATTAACCCATAGTGTCAATAGGATAGATTTTGACCTTAGAATCTTATACTGATTTCTAGAACTATAACTTATATTCTCACTCTATATTACCTGATCCTTCTCTTTTGGGATATTGATTATATATATCACCCTAGTAGGTGCTCAAGGATCTAAACCTAGAGTCTCCTATAGCTTTTTCTTATATAACCTAATCAATAGTGATACTAGTTGTGGCTATGCTTCTTATATATATTTCTCTGCTATCTTGTATAATTAATTTATTATGAGAATTAAATAATAGTATAGCTCTATTAAATATCTTTATCTTTATTTTATCTCTCTCTATATATTTCTGATCCTTAGATCTATTCCATATGGATTTACTAGACCTGATTTATATATTATATATCACTTTGATTTGATTCTATATTTCTCTTCTATACTAGTTTTATATATTATAGATATCCAATACAATCTTTAGATTATACTACTAGTATAGAACACCAACTTTAATCCTACTATATCTCCTTGTTTAGGCCACTTTAGAAAGTCAGACCTGTAATACTCTCTATAAGGATTTTCATATGAGCTCTTGTATAATTACCTTCCAACTTAGGAAATTAAGGTGATGTGGCTGATCTAGCCTATTAGGGTATTCTCATATTCCATTCTGAGCTAGACTAGACCCCTGGCAGACTGGTCCCTAAGCATTGAATAGGCTGCAGACCCCTAGATAGCATTGAATCCTACTGGACTAAAGATGAATATAGTGGGATAGGGCTACACAGAAGTTCTATTCTAGCACTGCTATAGTATAATAAAAGATAGAAGATATAGATTAAAATAAAATATTAAGGGATGACAAGGATAGTGACAACTTAGCTAAAGAAAATAAGATGATCATGCTAGATCTAAAATATCAGCTCTAAGGTAGTTGAACATGCTTTTCACACCATTCAAAGAAATAGATCACCCCCCATAAATGCCTCTGTCTGAAAAGGATCCCTCTCAACACTAAAAAGGAGATTGGCAATTGCCTTTTCATGAGGGGTTTTTCATGAATGAAGCCTTCTTGCTGAAGATGGGTCATCACATCAGGATAAGCTATAATCAGTATAAACCAGACAAGAAGAACTCCAGGGGAAAAAAGCATTGATCTCCATCTCTAGTGCTATTTCCACAGGCTCTGGTAGGAAGTAGGCAGAGAAAGCATCCCCCATGAGGCTCAAAGTGGAACTGGTGGCGATGCTTGTTGAAGCTGGAAATTAGAGATTGGGCATGAGTACATTGCTGATGATGGTGATGATAATCCATTCCTGGCTGGGATGGGTTTACTAGGAACAAAGGCAATTAGTATATATATATATATAAAGAGATAGATGGAGAAAGCACTTACTTTGGGTCATCAGAAAGCAATAGAGGCAGATACCATACTCAAAAAACTTAATGTATGCCTTCAGCTTCAGCCTGAGGCCTTCCCCATCCCCAAGGGCCTCCCTAGCCCTAGCAGAGACCATGTGAAGCTCCTCCTGCCTGACCTGACAGAGGTCACAGGCCTTCTCATGCTGAAAACACCCCTGGCTGACCCTACCATTAAACTCCCGATTGATCAGGGACCGCCGGCACACCCGTTGTTGGAGATACTCGTGGAAGAGCTGTTCTTCGAGATCTGCTGGTTCTGGGAATTGCCCAGGCTCAAGGGGGGATGATGGCATATGACCAGCCAATCTCCCCAGCACCCCGCGCCGCACGCCCTGTAGCTTGAAGGAACTGGCTGATGCCCCACCTGGTCCCCCAGTGAATGACCATGGCAGTATGAGCAAAGTCATATCCTTCCCCGATGGCAGCTGTCCCAAGGAGCACGAGCTTCTGCCCTTGGTCAAAGCTCTCCACCTGCCTTGTCTTGTCTTCCTCTGGCATGCTGGCATGGAAATAGGCTGTCTCCTGGGGATAGGCCTGATGGAACTCCTCCACCATGCCCTTATAGGGAAGGTAGATGATCACCTGACCCCTAGGGGGATCTGCCCGGCCTGGCGTGCATCACGGATCAGGTTCAAAAGATATTGGAAGCGGCGGGCGCCAGAGAGCCTAGGGGGGTGGCTTGGACCAGATAGTGAATGTCAGGGCGGTTGATATCACCACGGACCACCAGGGGAAGGTGGGCTGGCAGGAGGAATTGGTGGCGGAGCTGGTCCAGGGCAGGCTGGGTCATGGTGGCCGAGGCAAAGACTTTGGGGACTGGGATCTGGCTCAGGCGGTTTACATCATTCATCACCCCCCGATAGCTGCGGGCCAGGGGGATGAGATGGGCCTCATCAAAAATAATGCGGTCCAGGGCGTTTTGGTGGTAGAGCTGCATGGCCCAGTTAATGAAGACCTGGCTGACAGCAGACTCAATGGATACTAGCACTAGCCGGGTAGGAGGGGTCTCCTCATGCCTATATAGAGCATTAGTAAATATATAAAGATAGATAGATAGATAGATAGTACTTACTGATCCTCCCAATTCACCCATGGCAGACCTAGGTTTTGAAGCTTAGATTGCAGGTTCAGCTTCAATGAAACAAGGGGAACCACCAGGACAGTAGTATGCGCCCAGGCAAGGCTTGCAGCAAGCAGAAACAGGGTGGTCTTGCCTCCAGCAGTTGGTAATGCCATGAGAAGGAATGGGGTTGGCTTCAGCAGATGGTAGAGGCACTCACGCTGTTCTGCGCTTCGAAATTCAGCCTGAGGCGTTCCCATGAATTCTTGAAAGAGCCCAAGCAGGAGGTCTGGTGCTTGAAGGCCCCTAGGGGTTTGAGGGAATGGCTGGTGTGCAAGCAGTCGCAGTCGCTGGCCTGGTTCCAGCTCGGCCAGGCGCGGGTCACCATCGGGAATGCCTTCAGTGACATTGGGGTCGATTGGAGTGAATGTGGGGGTTGTGGAGCCCATGAATGCATTGAACTGACCAATAGGGATCTTAGGGGATGGTGAAGAGGCAGATCTCTGCCACCAGAAGCGCAGGCAGGGCTGGTTGAGAGGAAAGGAGCTGGTAGATAGGCCCTGGGGGGTCTTGGCTGTGGCCTAGGGGGCCTGAGGCAGCGGTCTTCCTTGATAGAGAAAGCTCAAAAAGTCGAAATCAGGCCCCATGCCGATATAGGAATGCCACCGCTGGCTGAAGTCAAAGACTGGTGCTTGAAGTAGGTCTGCAGCCAGGGGCCGAAGACAGCATGAAATGGGGCCGCATTAGCCAGCGCTTGGTCCTGCCCATCCTCTTTCGCTTCAAGGATCCTCCGGATCCATGGGGTCCAATGGTGGTTGATGGCGACCAGCTGCATGGCGTAGATAACGGCAGAGTAGGACTGGCTGATGCGGTCAATTCGCTTGAAGGTCACCTCCTGGTAGTGAATACTGAAACAGGCCAGGAACGCGTAGATAGGGCCCTTCATGTCATATGACTCATGCCTGGTGACCAGGTCAATGAGGAGCTTTTCAATGAGAGCCACCCCTTCGTGCACTGCCGCCTGAGTGAATTGAAAACCACTGGTGGCCTGCCAGGCCTGCCGCTCGAGCTTCTCGAGAACACCAGAGTCCTCAAGATCTTCCTCACCATCATCCCCCTAGGTCCAGGGCCAGATCGATCTCATCCTCTTCATCATTCTCACCATCAAGGTCATCACCAATATAGGCACGGGCACTGCCTGCCTGCAAGGGGCCTGAGGCCTTTGGTGCCTCCTCATCCTCTTCCGCTAGGGTGGGGGATAGTAGCAGGTCCTTGAGCTCCTGAATCCCCGCCTTGACCATGTGATCTATAGCATAGAGTCGATTCAGGTCCCTATCCCTAGGCCCCCTAGTGACCTGGTAGGGATAGCTCTCCAACAGAAAAACGAGAAAGCTGTGAAGCACGCGGGCATATTTCTGGGCACTGGCTGCCTCCTGGAGGGGGTTTGAAAGGGCGCAGAGTCACATGCTCAATGTCAAAACTATTGAGAAGGCATCGAACATGGCGAGAAAGGAGAGGGATGATCTTCTGGCCTTTGGCGAATATATAGGTGGTGCAGGCAGTCAGGAAATCATGGATTCGATCTAGAAAAATATGAAAAAAATTAGTGCATGCCATATATATATATATATATATCAATAGGTAGATAGATATAGATATAAGCTCTAAATACTCTTGAACATCAAACACAAGGATACATGCATTGTTAGGGTTGTTCATTTCCCCATACAAAATATATGGCAAAAGAAACATGGGTTAGAGTGGTAGAGGTATCCCTCAGAGAAAAGAAATTAAACTCACCAGAATGCTCTAGGGATAGAGAGAAGAGATTTCTTAGCTTTGGGAGGGAGCGTTGCTGCAGGAACTCTGGATACCTGGTGTGGAGCTGAAATCCATTGAGCTCATCCCTAGACCCAGAGAGATAGATCTTGGCTTGCTCTGGCTGGGGCTTCTGGATTTCCTGGTACTGACGGAGCAGGGAATCCACCAGATCTGGGGGTGATGCCAGAGTCAGGCTGCGACGAAGAACCAGGCCTAGAAATACATATTAGTGAAGGCGTAGAGGATACATATCTACATAAATATATAGACCACACCTGGTAGGAAGACTGGCAGAGGGTCCAAAGGCAGAAGGGGCTCTCAGAGAGGTATTGACATCCCTATACAGTGAGAATCAGCAAGATATATATTCAAAATGAGCAGTGGGAATGCTTACCTGGCAGAGACCATCTCAATGTCAGAGTCACTAGACTCAACCACCCTAGGAAATAGTTAGTGAGTGCATATTGCACCTGATACATATTTTCTTACCTAGCGTGGTGGGCATAGTGTGGCTGAGATGGGCCAGGGGTTGGTGAAGGACTAGAGGTGCCTGCCCTAGTAGGAGCATGGTCCCCTAGAGGGTGAGATGGAAGCCGCACTTTGAAAAAGTAACGATTTGGCTGCAATGCCTGGGCCAGAGTATCTATAATGGTAGGATACTGAGCATGACCTCTCTGGTGCTGATGGGCCTTGGTAATATGGCGATTAGCTTTGTCCATGGATTGAAAGAGCTCACCACAAGCACTACATTCCCTAGCTTGAAAAGAGCTCAATCCCTTAATGGGAGCAATTGGCTGGTCATTCTGAATTTGGTGAAGAGACCTAGTAAGAGGAGAAGATATCAAGCCTCTCAATGATAGCCTGATAGCCAAGGTTAATAACTTGATGTTGAGTCATCAAATGGTCTTTCCTAAGGTGTTCCACAGCCTTATTCTTAGGAAGAGCAGTATGGCATTCCTTACAAATAAGGATATGGAAGGTAGGGTAGTAAATAAAAAAATCAGGAAGCTCAGTGGCCATAGTGAATAGTAAATCAAAAAGGAAAATAAGTAGAGGGTTTAGAAAGTTGAAGACAGTATAGCAATGGAGATATAGGTAATATGAAAAGAAATATTGCCAATATTACTTAGCTAGAGGACCAACCTCAAGGGATGTCAACCACCTATTTATATTATAATATGAAGAGCTTGAGACATTCCATGTTGTAAATTTAATTTCTTTCAGTTTCAAAAGATGATATCATACTTGTGGTGGTGTCATTTTGGGATCCTCAGGATCCTCTGGGAGGTGGTATTCCTGAAGTCCAGCTGAGCGATCCCCCACTCTGTGCCGTCCCCCCCACTCTATGCCGTGTCCCCTATCTAGCTGCGCCACCATAGCAATTGCAGATCTTGAAAAATCCCTCATCTTATTAATCCTGCCATTTATTGATTTCAAATCATCTTATTCTAGGCTGATGCCCCTGCCTAGTTGTTTAGGTTTCTTTCTAATATATCGATATATATATATATGTTATCTCATGTATATAATACCTCTACCACCATGTCTAAACTATAGTAATATTATTAGTGTATTAATAAGAGACCTTTTCTACTTCACTGCAATAGAATTTCTAACTCTAAACCTCCATATATCCTTCTCTAAACCACCTTAGAATGCAAGACCTTATTTATTATAATACTCTTATTAGTTGCTATTGTCTTAGCTACTATATTATTAAATGACTACCTTCCTAATTGGGAACTCAAGGTCACATAACCCTGTCACGGAACTCAACTAGACAATAAATAGGATGCTATTCAACTATCTAGGCAGTTATTGACAAGAACTTCAAGCATGGAGAGAGGAGGGAAAAGGGAAGAGATCTACGTGAAGCTGGATGACGTATTCCTATCCACGTGCCACGCTAATCCAAATAGATATATATGCAATATCAATATATACGCAGTAATTATACCTTATAGATTAGGATTCTATTGTATCACTACTAAAATAGGCCTAACATCCTGACAAATTTAGAGTAAGAGTATAAGAATAGTAGTATAGTCATTTTCTATCTTGCTATGATAGAAGTCCTATATTCAAACTGTGATATCTCCTTATATAGACCACTTCAGGGAGTGCGACTATGTTCATTGTAATCCTGTCATAAAATGCCTGAGAATGAGCTATAGATCAACCACCTTCCTAATTAGGCAGTTTAGGTCACGTGACTTTTTGGCTCCTGATTCGTTTGATGAATAGTACAAGTCAGAATATACACCTTCCTAATTGGGAAATAAAAGTCCCCTGACCCCTCTAGACCCCAATGACATCAGCATATTCAATTCTGAGTTCAATTGGCCTACTAGATAGCCTATAGCAGTGCTATCTACATATTACCCTATCTGGCTTAGGGTTAATTTAAACCTGCTTATGTCATCAATCGAACTATACTAGCAGAAACTAGACCTGATTAGGATCACTATGATACTAGTCTGACTTCCTAATATGGCCTAGTTCTTGAGATAAAGATGGGTCAAAATAATTTCTGACCCATCTTTTTAGGGTCACTACCCATTCTAATTTCCCACCAGACCCAAGTTGGGTCATTGTACAGAATATGACTTAGGATTGTTCACCCACTAATAGGGAACGTGAGCTGGGTTTAGACCGTCGTGAGAGACAGGTTAGTTTTACCCTACTGATGAAGGTCGCCGCAACGGTAATTCAATTTAGTACGAGAGGAACCGTTGATTCAGATAATTGGTTTTTTGCGGCTGTCTGATCAGGCAGTGCCGCGACGCTACCATCTGCCGGATAATGGCTGAACGCCTCTAAGTCAGAATCCGTGCCGGAACGCGGCGATTCTATGCCCCGCACGTCGTAGTCGGATACGAATAGGCCTCCGGGCCATGTACCTCAGCAGGCTGGCGACGGCCCTCCGGGAGAAGCCCCGGGGGCTGGCTGGCGGATTGCAATGTCACAGCGCGCGGGGATAAATCCTCTGCAGACGACTGAAGTGACCAAGCGGGTCGTGTAAGCGGTCAAGTAGCCTTGTTGTTACGAGTCGCTGAGCGTCAGCCCGACCTTGGCTAGATTTGTGGGAATACCACCTCCCCCATCAATGGGTCCGGCAGCGCCAGGGCTTGGAGGGGACGGGAGGTGATGTGGTGGGAAATGGCATGGGCGTGTGCGCGCGTATGTCGGTCCTGCCAGTTTGCCAGTTGGCACTGACGGCCAAGAAGGGCCTTTGGCGTCGTGGCAGGGAACCAGGGATGGGTCGGCCGGTCGTGACGGTCGAACAACGCCAGTTGGCGCCCTGGTGGGCTTGGAACATGGGCATGGACGTGTGGGGGGGCCGGACCGCTCCTCAAAACGTTTGCCAGTTGGCGGGGAGGGGCGATAGGGGGATGGCCGGTCGTGACGGTCGAACAATGCCAGTTGGCGGCCAACCGAGGTGGCTGCGGGCTTTCAGGCCCGGGACGGGCATCCAGGGAAACACACCACTGCACATGCCGTCTGGGCATTTCCGGGTGACCGGCCGCGACGTGTGGGGGACCGGACCGCTCCTCGAAGCGTTTGCCAGTTGGCGGGGGAGGCGATAGGGGGATGGCCGGTCGTGACGGTCGAACAATGCCAGTTGGCGCACTGGTGGGCTGGGACATGGGCATGGAGCAAGCGGGCGGCCGCGACGTGTGGGGGGCCGGACCCCCGCTCGAGAATATTCACCAGTTGGCGGCGGGCCGCGGCCTCGATTTCATTAAGTGTCGAAAGTGCGGGAGTTTGGGACTGACCCGGAGGCCCACTTTGTATGGAGGGAATGACCCGTGCACAGACCACCCCATACAAAAACATCCCCCTCCCAGACACGTTTGGACCCCGGAACATAGATGTGCCACTTTCGACCCTGGCGGTGTCCGGAAGATATATGTGGGAAGGGTGGTCCGCCACCCGCAGGGCGCGCCAGGCCATCCACGGCAGGGGGGCGGCGCCGCGGACCTCGAGCGGCAGGGCTGGCTGGGTGGCCGGTGGACACTGCAACGCAGAGCCGCGGCGTGGTTGCTGCTGCCGGGGCGGGCGCACGATGCGGGTGCGCCGTGGGCCCTCTCCCGGGCGGCGGGACGCCCGGGCCCCGCGATCCCCGTGGCTGGGGGTCCAGGGGCCGGGGGTGGTGGGCGTGAGGTTGCCAGTTGGCGGCGATGGGGCGGGGATGGGCGCGGCCGCGGGCCGAAGAGGGATCAACGCGGATGCCGCCGGATGGCGGCCTTGCCGTGAGGCGGCGCGCGGTAAGAGGGACTTTGCGGACCTTAACCCCAGCAGGCCAGTTGGTGGCGGCGGGCGGCCCGGTCTTGGTGAGCGGCCGCAGCCACCGGAGGCCCCGTCGCAGCGGCGTGGGGGTAGGTGAAAAGGAATTCGCCAGTTGGCGGGGGTCGGGCAGGCCGGGACTGTCCTTGCGGGTCGTTGGTGGGTGTCCGGGGATGCGCGCAGCCCCCCAGTAGGAGTAAGGATTTGAGTCGGCTGGCTAGATGCTGGATAGGATTTGCAATATGAGTTGTCCGTTCAGAGATATATATCAGGATGGGGACGGGCAACCCATGGCGAGGGGTGGGAATATATGTACATGGTTGACCGAGGTCGGCGGGGTCAACGTACCGATGGATATATATCTCTCCCCACGATCGACATCTGGGTCGGTACGGCGGGGGCTCAATACCTTTCCCACACATCTCTAGAAGCCCCGAGGATGCCCAGGACCCATTAATCTGCCACCAGCCGTGAGGTTTGGGGGACCGGCCGGTCGGTCGAAGAAGCTCGCCAGTTGGCGGTCGGCCGGCCGGTCCCAAAACCAACGCGGCCGCGCGGACTATTGAGGGTGGAACGGGCCTCCAGGAACATTCTACAGACCGTCTGAACCCCCACAGGTGACCGGCCGGCACGTTTGGGGGACCGGCCTCCCTGGTCGAAGAAGCTCGCCAGTTGGCGGCGGGTGGGCCGCTGACTGACCGCGGCCGACCGACCGGCCGGTCCCCAAATCAGCCCGGCCGCGGACCTCCAGGAACACGGGACATGCCCTTTCAGCAGCGGGAAGCGGACTGGCCGGCCGCCCCAGACAACCGGCTCGCGGCCGATGCGACGAGCGGGCAGCAGAGCGTGGTCGGGAGAGCGAGCGTTGCTGGCCGGTCGAAACGCGGTCGAATTTCACTAAGTATCGAAAGTGCGGGAGTTTGGGACTGGTCCGGAGGCCCACTTTGTATGGGAAAACGACACACGTGCACGGACCACCCCATACAAAAACCGACCCCCAGAATCACTTTGGGACCCGGGAACATAAATGGGCTACTTTTGCCCCGACGGTGTCCGGTGGATATATGTGAAGGGTGATGGTCATGGACCGGTCGAACGGTGAGGGCGGGGGTCCCCCTGGGGATCGAGAGCCATCGTGACGCCGGGCCTGACGGTCGCCCTCCCACACTTCTTCCCTGCCAGATGGGCAGTCTCTCTGTGCCTGGTGGTGATTCGGTCCCGCATCGCGGGCGACACCTCAGGAACGGGGACTGCCAACCACCCCCCTGCGGTCGAACTGCCGTGGGGCGCCATGGCCAGGTGTCCGCCTCGCCGCCGCTGCAGGCCGGTTTCCTCCGCCTGGGAGTGCCACGTTGCTGCCCCTTCGGGGAGCGGTTGACGGTACCCAGGTTACGGGATTCCCGGTGCTGGGCGTGCGGTTGGGTCGGAAAGAAGCCTGTGCCGTCGCACCCCGGGGTCCGTGTTTCGCGGTTTGGGGGGGTGACTGAAGCCCGGGGGCCCTTGCGTG